>VDFB02000015.1:5897212-5946054 GCA_007258455.2 Sequoia sempervirens | reverse complement strand
GCCTAAAGGGGATAAGAAGAAGGATAATTCTAAAGGACGATCTAAGACCCCTAGAAAGAGCAGAGTGAAGTGTTGGAATTGTGGTAAACGTGGACATGTGAAGAAGGAATGTAGAAATAAGAAAAAGAATGCAGATTCATCCACCGAAAAGTCCTCTGATAACGGTGATTCTGATGCTTTGATTATTTCAGCTAACATAGTTTGCAATGATGCTTGGCTTATTGATTTAGGTGCTTCCTTCCATATGACTCCTCATAAGGAGTGGTTTTCTACATACAAAGAATATGATGGAGGAGAGGTCTTCATGGGTGATGATAGCTCACAAAATATTGTCAGTAAAGGAAAGGTAAAGTTGTGTTTCAGTGATGGGAAGGTTAAAATCCTTGATGATGTTTTACATATTCCAGGACTTACAAAAAGTTTAATTTTGGTTTCCAAGTTGAATGATTCTAGAATGCATGTGACATTTGACAAGTCTGGTTGTAGGATGGTTAGGGTAAGTTTGGTGGTTGCTAAAGGATCTCAGACAAGGAATTTGTTTATGCTACATGCCTCTACTTTTTGTAACTCCTCTTTTGTAACTATCAATGAAACTGCATGTATGTTGTGGCACCATAGATTGGGTCACATTGGTGAAAAAGGTCTTCGGACCATACTTGATAAGAAACTAGTAGACGGTATTTCTGATTATTCTGTTGGTAAAAATGATTTATGTGAGGATTGTGTGTTTGGTAAACAAAACAGGTCATCATTTCCTAAAGGAACTAATAAAGCTAATAGATTTTTAGAACTAATTCATTCAGATGTGTGTGGTCCAGTGGATATAGATTCTTTGGGTAGATCTCGTTATTATATTTCCTTCATTGATGATTACTCTAGATATACTTGGATTTATTTTATGCATACAAAATCTGAAGTTTTCACCAAATTTAAGGAATTTAAGGCATTGGTTGAAAAGCAAACAGATTATAAGATAAAAGTATTGAGATCTGGCAATGGGGGTGAATATTGTTCTAAGGAATTTGATGAGTTTTGCAAACATGCAGGAATTGTTAGGAAAAAGACTACACCTTACACACCCCAACAAAATGGGGTAGTAGAAAGAATGCACTGTACATTAATGGAAAGAGCTAGGAGCATGTTAAGTAGTGCTAAGTTAGATAAATGTTTTTGGGCAGAAGCTGTTGGTACCGCTTGTCATTTAATTAATAGATCTCCTTGTAAAGCTCTTGTTGATAAAACACCTTATGAAATGTGATTGGGTAAAAAGCCTTCAGTTTCACATTTAAGGGTCTTTGGTTGTGAGGCTTTTGTTCATGTGCCTAAAGAGAAGCGGTCTAAATTGGATCCCAAATCTCAGAAATGCATCTCTGTAGGTTATGGTGAAAATGTTAAAGGTTATAAACTTTGGAATCCACTAACACGAAAGATGATATTTTCTAGAGATGTTATTTTTAGGGAATTTAGAGCTAACTATGAAGATGAGCAACCAAAGGAAAAGTCAAAAACAGTGCATTTTGAAACTAAGCAAGAAGATGCACATGTGGAAGAACAGAGAGATGGAGAAGAAGAAAAGAGTTCTGAAGAATCCGTTGTAACAGAAGAATTTGAAAACAATGAGGATGAACATGAGGAGGAAACTCTTACTCCACCTTTGAGAAGGTCCACAAGACAATGAAATCTAGTTGGTAGGTATAGCCCACTTGATTTTTGTTGTGAATTTTCTTTGTTATGTACTGATGATGAACCTAGATCTTTCAGGGAGGCTCTCTCTTCAGAAGAATGTGAGTCTTGGATGCAGGCCATGCAGGATGAGATGATGTCTTTGAAAAATTGTGACACCTCGGATCTTGTTAGTTTTCCCAAAGGAAGAAAGGCCATTGGTTGTAAGTGGGTATATAAAAAGAAGTTTGGTGCAAATGGTAAGTTGGAATGGTACAAGGCCAGATTAGTGGCCAAGGGCTACTCCCAGAGAGAGGGAGTTGATTTTGGTGAAATATTCTCTCATGTTGCTAAGTTAACTTCTATTAGATTCCTTTTATCCATTGTTGCTGCTTATGATTTAGAAATAGAAAAAATGGATGTTAAAATTTCTTTCTTGCATGGGGATCTCGAGGAAGAAATTTATATGCAATAGCCTGGCGGTTTTGTTGTGAAAGGAAAAGAACACTTGGTTTGCAGGTTAAAACGGTCTTTATATGGTTTGAACCAATCACCTAGGATGTGGTACCATAAGTTTGATTCCTTTGCATTAAAGTTGGGTTTTGTTAGAAGTGAAGAGGATCACTGTGTTTATTTTAAAGTTATTGATAATCATATATTGATTATTGTCTTATATGTGGATGATATGTTGTTCATTGGTAACAATAAGGCAATGATTAGGGAACTTAAAACTCAACTTTCTGGCACATTTGCTATGAAAGATTTAGGGGTTGCTAAATATTTTCTTGGGATGGAAATCATTAGGGATCGGGTTCACAAAAAGATTTGCTTAAGTCAGAGTAAGTATGTTAACACTATTTTGCAGAGGTTTAATATGTAGGACTGTAAACCAATAAATATTCCATTTCCTGTTGGTACTAAGTTAAGTTTAGACATGTGTCCTGAATTGGATGATGATATTGATGAAATTTCTAAAGTTCCTTATGCTAGTGTTGTCGGTAGTTTAATGTATACAATGGTTTGTACTAGACTAGATATAACCCAAGCAGTGGGAGTTCTAAGCAGGTTTATGTCTAACCCTGGTAAAGAACATTGGAATTTTGTTAAAAGGGTATTTAGATATTTGCGAGGCACTTCTGATTACTGTTTGGTTTATCATGTTACTAACAATGTTGATAAGTCATTAGACATATAGGGTTTTGTTGATGTTGATTGGGCAGGTGACTTGGATAGTTGAAGGTCCACTAGTGGCTATGTGTTTACTTTGTTTGGAGGTGCAGTGAGTTGGATGAGTAAAAGACAACCTACAGTTGCTTTGTCCACCACTGAAGCAGAGTATATGGCTGCTACACATGCCTCTAAGGAGGTGGTTTGGTTACAGAGACTTGGTAATGGTATTTGTTTTGATTGTCAGATAGTGAGAATAGGATGTGATAGTTAGAGTGCCATATGTTTAACTAAAAATCCTATGTATCATGCTTGTACTAAGCATGTTGATGTTCAGTATCACTTTGTGCGAGAAATGTTTGAGAATGGACATGTCTTGATTGAAAAAGTTGACACTTTAGATAATGTTGCAGATTCTCTTACGAAGCCAGTCACCACGGATAAGTTCTCTTGGTGCAGAAAGGCCATGGGCCTTGATCACTATACTTAATTTCATGTAATTGTATCTCTATGGGTCTAATTTACAATGTATGATGTCAAGTGGGAGAATGTTAGGATTTAGGTTCCATCAACCTTGTAAATCCTATAATTAATTATTCTCCTAAAGTGTTTTCTACATTTACCCATAAGAGGTGAAACCGTTTGACCAACGGCGGTGAAAGAGACAATGTAAATGCAGTGTTACCGTTATCGTTTGTCATTTAGGAAAATGACAAAATAGCTAGGCGTCCCACTTGGAATCTTCTAGAATGAGGTTGTTAGGTTGTAAGAGCATCTATGACATGTATGATAGTTGTCATAAGATGCTATGACAGTATGACAGATTCCTATGACATAATATGCTATCTTTTGACCCTAGGTGCTCATGCATAAGTGATGCCTTATGACAACTACAAGAGCATCTATAAGAGGCTATTCTTAGGATGTCATGATCATTTCATGGAGGGAGGTGTGGGTTTATCTAGGTGGTATTGCTGCCTATTGTTTGGTGAAACCATGGTGGTTTTCATCCTCACAAATCTCTTTAAATAGGGGCCTTTAGCTAGAGTTATTATCAATTCATTTTTGCAGGTTTGCAAGGTAATAGGGTGTTGCAGGATTTTACAGGGATGATAAGAGAAGTCTATTGCTACATGTAATATTTCAGATTATTAGTAATATACTTGCCTCTCTTTCGGTGGTGGATTTTTTTCCCTTCGAGGTTTCTCCACGTAAATTTTTTGTTGCATGTGTTCTCTCTTTCATTCTTTCTTCACACTAAGGCTAAAGGTTAATCTACATATTTCAGATTTGCATTCACTTATTTAAGTTCATATTGCAAGCTTTCTTCACCTTGATGATCAACACTATCAAAGTCAAATCTATTGTTTTCACTCGTGAGCTCACAAATTTTGACCAATTTCTCCATTTTTTGTATTCCAGTTGCATTGGAAAGGCCTTTCAAAGCTCTTCATAGCTATCCATGCATTTTTCCCATATTTTTCTCTAAGTACATTTTTATTTAATTTTTATGTTTTCAAATCATGGTGAATTAATTAGACGTTTTAACCTCTTGGAAACTTTCTATTTGCATGGGATGGCTTGTTTTAGTCTGTTCTATATGTATTTCTAGTTTTTTGTCCTATTTAGGCATTTTGAGCATCTTTTGCATACAATTTCTCCTTTATAAATGCACTAAAATAAAGTTCCATAATTGTACTTTCTTTTTGGCGAATTTCAACATTCTATTATGCCTTTTGTACTCGCACTATGTTATAAAGTCTCATGGTGGTTATGTAGTGCTACATGTAATATTTCAGATTATTAGTAATATACTTGCCTCTCTTTCGGTGGTGGATTTTTTTCCCTTCGGGGTTTCTCCACGTAAATTTGTTGTTGCATGTGTTATGATTCTTCTATCTCTCTCTTTCATTCTTTCTTCACACTAAGGCTAAAGTTTAATCTACATATTTCAGATTTGCATTCACTTATTTAAGTTCATATTGCAAGCTTTCTTCACCTTGATGATCAACACTATCAAAGTCAAATCTATTGTTTTCACTCGTGAGCTCACAAATTTTGACCAATTTCTCCATTTTTTGTATTCCAGTTGCATTGGAAAGGCCTTTCAAAGCTCTTCATAGCTATCCATGCATTTTTCCCATATTTTTCTCTAAGTACATTTTTATTTAATTTTTATGTTTTTAAATCATGGTGAATTAATTAGACGTTTTAACCTCTTGGAAACTTTCTATTTGCATGGGATGGCTTGTTTTAGTCTGTTCTATATGTATTTCTAGTTTTTTGTCCTATTTAGGCATTTTGAGCATCTTTTGCATACAATTTCTCCTTTATAAATGCACTAAAATAAAGTTCCATAATTGTACTTTCTTTTTGGCGAATTTCAACATTCTATTGTGCCTTTTGTACTCGCACTATGTTATAAAGTCTCATGGTGGTTATGTAGTGCTACATGTAATATTTCAGATTATTAGTAATATACTTGCCTCTCTTTCGATGGTGGATTTTTTTCCCTTCGGGGTTTCTCCACGTAAATTTGTTGTTGCATGTGTTATGATTCTTCTATCTCTCTCTTTCATTCTTTCTTCACACTAAGGCTAAAGTTTAATCTACATATTTCAGATTTGCATTCACTTATTTAAGTTCATATTGCAAGCTTTCTTCACCTTGATGATCAACACTATCAAAGTCAAATCTATTGTTTTCACTCGTGAGCTCACAAATTTTGACCAATTTCTCCATTTTTTGTATTCCAGTTGCATTGGAAAGGCCTTTCAAAGCTCTTCATAGCTATCCATGCATTTTTCCCATATTTTTCTCTAAGTACATTTTTATTTAATTTTTATGTTTTCAAATCATGGTGAATTAATTAGACGTTTTAACCTCTTGGAAACTTTCTATTTGCATGGGATGGCTTGTTTTAGTCTGTTCTATATGTATTTCTAGTTTTTTGTCCTATTTAGGCATTTTGAGCATCTTTTGCATACAATTTCTCCTTTATAAATGGACTAAAATAAAGTTCCATAATTGTACTTTCTTTTTGGCGAATTTCAACATTCTATTATGCCTTTTGTACTCGCACTATGTTATAAAGTCTCATGGTGGTTATGTAGTGCCTTTGTTTTGCCATCACACCTTCGTCAAGTGAGTGTTCCTTCCATGACAACATTGAATACCAGTGATTCTTACCTCATGCGTGTGTGCCCTAGTTTGCACACCCTTTTTCATTTGTAGGTAGTCTTTTGTGCATATTTAGACGTTCTTGGTTCTTGTTCATGCACTTCTTGGTGACACACAATTTCAATGGACCTGTCATGGCTCTCCCTTGTTAGGATTATGGGTGGGTTTCTACTATTGGTGCTAATTCTTTCTTGGTTTCATTTTTTGGAGTGAGTTATGTATTCAGTATTTCTTCCTATGTACTAGGCAGATGCAACGGTTGGTTGTCCATGTATTTTGGTGATATTGAGCATTTACCATATGGTCACTCTTGAATTCCTATTTTTGGAGGTGACCTATTTTCACTTGATCAATGTTTTTTAGACTATTGGTACCTATATTTTTTGACTTGCATCTTGCATGGTTTAGTATCGTTGGGGTCACTCATGTAGATTCATGTGCCATATGTATCTTCAATTCCCAGATGTTTTCCTGTGTTTTCCATTTAATTCAAGTAGTATCATTGGGGACACTCATGTATATTCTTATCTTCTTGATCTTGATCATCATTTATTTTAGAGGAGGTTCTTCATTTTAGTTCTATATTAGTCATCTTTCGACAGTTGTCTACAACTTCTTCATGCTTCAATGATGTTCTTCATGTTCCTATTCTTTTTGGGACATTTTTTTGGAAGCTTCTTAGTCCTTCACATTATTTTGGGGGATTTTTCATTTCTTCATTCGCCTTCCTCTCTTTTGGAGAGGATTTTTTCCCACGAGGTTTTCTCCTTTTGTCCAATTTTGATAGATTAGATTGTTTGTACATGGTACCTCATCAAGCCTTGTTTATCAAGACCCATCATGCATTCTTTATTTTTTATACATTTTCTTTTTTTAACTCAAGGGATTGTTAGAGTAATCATGCACCAGCTAATAATTAATTAATATTTAATTGATTATTAAGCTAATTTATTTCATGCACTTAAGCTAAACTTAGGGGTGTTTTTTTTTTGTTAACTAGAGTGATCTATTATTAGATCATTCTATCTCATCATAGATAATTTTGACACTTGTCATGATTTAATCCCTTTATCATTTAGGGTTTTCTCTTATAAGCACTCTCCTTCATTGTATTATCATTTGAGGTTCTAGCAAGATTTTCATTCTATAAGTTTTTCTAGTTGAGGATATAGCAGATTATTGTTTGTAACTCACTTATGTGGAAGGTGTTCTCATTTGTTGTTTAATCTCTCATCTCATATTTTTAATAATTATAAAAACCCCAAAGAAGTGAGGCCAAGTATGCATTATCTTCATAAATAATATTATAAAGAAACACAATTCATTCACTCTTTCTTTGTCTCCAATCTTCAACACCTATGCACTTGTGAAATCTTAACAAAACAACCAAAACATGATATATTACCACCATCCCAAGGCTCCAATTTATAGGAAATTCAAAAGAAGGATACCACTAGGAGTTTTAGAAACAAGAGGTACACAAATCATGGTAAGAAATAGTACATGAATTCCCTTTGCAAAAACCAAACATTTCACTCCTTGGAATTTCCTATAGAATGTATAAATTCATCTATTTTAGCATGCCAATAGACACCTTGGAGAAACCAATATTCACCTATGTGGAATATCAAAAGTTATATTTCACTCCTTTCCAATCATCCAAATTGAGGAAATAGTTAATTATACCACAAATACTTTATTATTTTTGTAAATGAACCCCTTCATCCCTTATAAATGTATTTACAAACTATAGGTGGAATATATTTACAAATTAATTTTGTACTACCATTCTAGGTGCATAGAGATACCTTCACAAGGATGTTGTAATAAATTAATTAATATAATATTTACAAGGTTGATGGAACCTTGATCCTAACATAAATTTAAAATAAAGAAACAAAAGTAAAGGGATGATGCAAGAAGTTGGGCCCACAAAAAGCTGAAAACATAAAAGTGTTTTCCCTGACATTTAGAATTTGTCACAATTGGACTGAAAATTTGAAGCATTTACACATTGAATTTTTTTAAAAATTAATAATATGAAATTTATTATTTTGAGTCTAGTTCCAAATATGTAATTTATTCTAATACACATATGATATATATTAAATTTTAATAGGAATGTATAAAAGCCACTTTTTTACCATACCATGCACATGTATGGACACCATAATTTGACCTAATTTTATTTATTTGTAATTTGACCTTTCCAGTCATATACACTAGACGAAGAATAGAAAAAAGGATATGCATATATAGTTTTATTTCAAAATTTCAAGGAGGTAGCATTTTGAAAATAGGTTAAAAATCATTTGTTTTTTATCAAGAGGGTTTGGTAATTATGGGATCAAAGCAAAGACAAAGAAAAATGTATGAAGTTAATGACACCCAAAGAGATTGAAGAAAATAGAGAGATGGACGCAAAACAACAAAGATATAGAAGAACAAGGATTCGTCAAATAAAAAATATTGAAGCATCTAGTTTCATGAATCTTGAAGAGGAGACCATGAAGGATAGGATGAATGTAGATGATGCAAATGTGGAAATGGTGAATATGAAAGAAAATGTGATTATAGAGACAAACCCAACTATGTCTTCAAATTCAACTTTGAATGATATGAAAATAGTAACTATGCAAACAAATCCAGGTATGTCTTCAAACCCACATTTTAATGATATTGATATTACGTATTTAAATGAAGTTGGATATGCCAATAATGATAGAAAATATACTAATGAAATAATGGAAAAAAAAAAGAATAAAATATCTTATATGAATTAAAATGAGAATGAAATCCCTTGTATTGATGAAAATGAGAATGAAACCCCTTGTACGGTTGAAAATGAAAATGAAAATGAAATCCCTTGTATGAATGAAAATGAAAATTTACAATTGAAAGAGATGTCTTAGATAACCTTCTTGGTAAAATTTCTTGGAGCCAAATGAGAAATCATGGAAATAAATTATATAAAAAGTTTTTTTATAGAAAAAAAACTAGGATTTCAACGTCAACTCATGATGCAATTGATGAAAATATAGAAAATGTAAAAAGTGATGAAAAAATTAGGTATTTTTTTAAAACCAAAAAAGAAAGATGATTGAGTAGAAAAATTCATATCTAATGTTGCTAATGCTATTGATTCTATAGGAAAAAAGTCGATCTAAAGATAAGAATGCAACATGATGTGCAATAACAACTACTTTAGTTAATAAATCAACTTCAAATAGAATAATGCTACGTAAGATTAGTAAATATATAAAGTAAATCCTAAAACTTTGATAAGAGTGTCCAAGAGAAGAGAAGGTATTGAAAATGATCCAATTAACCAATGTTGGAGTTTTAGTGGTAGACTCCCAAGGTCAGACATGAAATTAACTAATGAAATCAAATATTTAATTGAAAAATATTGGCATGCTAATATAAGAGTATCACCTAATATTAGAGATGTTTTAAAATTAAGGGTGGGATCAAATATTTATGACCCTCATCCAAAACATCTATTAGATATGACTCAATCAAAATTTTATAAAAAAAAAAGATGATTAAGGGCATATGCACCAAGACGGGGCACAAAAAAGTGGCCAAATACCCAAAAATGAGCAAAACATGTTCGTGTTTTGAAGAAAATCAAATAATGTGCTCCCATTATGACTCAAGTTTTTCAAGCCATAACATGAGCGCTTTCTTTGAACAAAAAATGTGCATGCATTTTTATGAAAGCAAAACATATATGCATTGTTATGAAAGCAAAATGTGTATGCATTTTTATGAAAACAAAATGCGTGCAGCTTTTTATGAAAATAAAATGCGTACACATTTTATGACAGAAAAACACGTACACATTTTTATGAAAGCAAAAACGTATGTTTTTTGCTCAATAAATTTATAAAAATAAAAAACCTATCCATTTTGCTCACCAGTGACTTGCATTTTTTAGAACATTTTTCTTTCCCTCAACCCAACATAACGTGAACGTGTTTTTTCCTTTTGCAACCTAGGTTCAAAATGCCATGCCAGAGAAGAGGTAAGTGTTATTTTTCTGTGCATTAGATTTAAATTTTGTTTGCATTTGAAAAAATAGCTTGTTTTTATCAATTTCATGTTTTTTAAATTATATAACAAATCATATAAACCCTGAGCCACAACCAAATTTAAATGATGTAATGCCTGAGGAAAACCCTAGGATGCCTTACCCTCCTCCAACCCTTCCCAACAAACCCTAGACAAAGCCAAGAGGATTTGTTAGGGCATCTAGAACAAAAAAAAGTTGTAATTTTTGAATTAGTTTCAAAATTGAGGGGTTCAACATCAAACTAGCATCACCTATCCCTTGCCTCAACATTGGAAGCAATAATGATGAATGTTGACACATGATGGGTCTAGATAATAGCTAGTTTTCTTCCATTTAGTTTATGTCTTTTATCATTTCAATCTGCTAAGTTCACAAACAATCCTAAAACTTATACATCTTTTATCTTTCATGCATCTTAAACCAAACTTTAGTGTGGAAATATAATTATGGTATGATAGTACTTGTATGTGTAGATGTGTGAATATTTATGAAATTCAATATGATTCTATGCTTAATCCATTCTTTTTAATGATGTGCATGCTTTAAGATGGAACTAACCTTTTGTAGCCATAAGAACCATTGCCTGTAAAAACTAGATTGCCAGCCCACAACAAAATGGATCATAGACAGTTGTAAGGGAGAATATAGAAAGCTAAAAATGAGATGATTCCAAAAATTAATGAAGGTGACCATTGAAATGGTCAACCATGAGTCACCAAATAACTGAATAAGATGATAGGAGGAAGGAATCTACTTTGATAAGGAAAGCCATAACATGACAGTTTTCATGGAGCACGTCTCTGTCAAACTGTTAGGGAAGAGTTTTAGTTTTACTTCTCTTCTTCTATCTTTTTCAATTATGGTTTTAAATTACAAAGAAATTTCCTATCCCTATCCTTGAGGGAGAGTGGATGTATGAATTTAAGTTCTATTTTTAGTCCTTGTGTGAATAAAACCCCTCTCAAGCCTACATATTGGGATCGACGGTTTAGGAGCAAATCTAGTTGCTACTTGCTAAGTTCTAGTTTTTGTTTTACCAGACAATACTTCATTGCTATTATTTTTTTGTTATTTACTTGTAATGGATATGTACTTTTCAATGGGAAATATTTTGAAGATTCTTGTCAGACTGTGAGAAGTTTAGTTTTTATGTAATAAAGGAGTTTTAGTTTACTGTTATGATTTGTTGATCACTAGTGCGTAGTTGATATTTCCTATGGGTGCAACAAATCAAGCAAGGGCCACTCAAGGTACTACCAACCCATCTTACTTTTTGTACTATATTAAATGTTCATTGTTGTATCTATTTATTTGAATTCTCACTTGTATGTATGTGAATTCCATAAATGATATTCTATAACATGAATTTCATTCTGTAACAACATGTTGAGTCAGTCTTCAAAGATGTTAAGAAGTTAAGATTCAGAAGTCAATAGTATCATTTAGTTGTAAGGTTTAGTCTTAGTAGTTAGCAGTTATAGTATTAAGTTGAAGGTACTCGTAGCATAGGCAACAAATTATGTTATTTCCCTTGTTTTGCAATTTAACACTTTATTTTCCTTTTCCAACCTTTACTATATTTATACAAGTGTAAGCCACCTATACTGACTCATATAGGTTGTGTAGAGTCCATGAATGCACATAAAATGCTAACATCACCAAAATCTTACGAATTCTTGGTTGATAATTAAATGAAGCCTTTGTGAGGGTTCGATGAACTATTCAGTTAGGAACCTATCCTCTTAATTGTGTGTCCACTCATAAACACCAAGTTCATTGAGCATTAGAAAGGCCTTACAAAATAGTCACAAATTAAATAAATCAATGGAAAACTTATAGATATTCATGTCATCAATTTTATGCAACAAAATTATCTTATGATCAAGTGAAAATGAAAGACATAAGCAAAGGAAATATATGTGTTCTTTTTACGGATCCTAGAATAAATGAACCTATTACTTTGAATTCAAAGAGGTTTCCAATACATTGGTGTAATCATGATGAGATAAGAAATACTTTTTGGGATAGGTGGTGGATGGTCTTTGACCAACCTCCATGCAATAATTATGAGGTGTTGCTCTATTATCTTGGAAAACTATACTATGATTTTATAAACTATACTATGATTTTATCCTTCATAAAATTCCTAATTATTTTGATATGAGGGAGTTTCAAGGTAGAGGTGAAGGCTCTTCCCAAAATAGACGAGAAGCTCATTGAGTAGATAACCGTGAACATCGAAGAAAACTAGGAAAAAGACATGTTTATCATGCAACGGTTCCAGTAGCTATCAAGGAGAGTATGGAGGTGTAGACTCTCCATGCAATTTCTAGTTTGAAAGACACCATTATAGAGCATGGCACACAAATATCCCAACCTTTTGCCTCACAATATGATGCAACAACTTGACCATCTAACTCTAGTGCCCCTAGCTCTCATATATGCTCAAACTATTGCAATCTATGCTTTGGGAGAGATAATGATGCAGAGGGTGTAGATTGTTCCACCTCCCATATGTGTTATCATTATTAGTATAAATGTTATGGGAGTAGTGGGGGTCATCAGGGTGGTGCATCAAATAATGCGGTGATGACAGATGAGTTGTTGAATGAGGTGTATGCTAGTCAAATGTAGATATGTTCATTTGAATCTATAACATTTTATCTATTAAATACTTAAAATTTATAGATGTAAATATTTTTTTAATTATAAAATTGAATTAAACTAATGCAAACATTATGGATTTCAGGGCGTAATGCCAGAGGGTGGTACATCATCAAGCATTCTTGCAATAACTTGTACACCTGCATTTATATCATAGGTGAAATTTGGATAATATATCAAAATAAAATAATACTTTCTATTCAAAATAATGTAATATTTTAAAATATTTTTTATTGAATAGGTGGGAATCACATCACCATCTAGTACACATGTTTCCATGGATGCTTATGACATTGGATTTACACAAGTACACTATAACATATTTAATTTTGTTTTTGCAAATTTCAAATTTGTTGTTTATATATATTTGTAAAGTTTCAAGTTTAAACTATTATTGTTTATTTAGTTGATGAATACAATAGTCACACCTCCTGGCATAAGAGACAATTTGGAAGTTAGCATTAGTGCAAAAATTTCATCATCAATGTGCTTAACTCAGGTATGAGTATGAATATATATGTTTAACAAGAGCTTTGAAGGAGCTAGAGTCCCTACCAAGGGGAAAAAGTTTGGTTTTAGATATTTGAAATACACCGTGAAAGATAAAGCAAGTAACTATAAATGATGGTGTGAAATTTATAATCTTTATTGAAGTACTATTGTATGTATATATATATGTGTGTTTGAATGTATATAAAGCAATACATATATGTATATAGTATGGTTGTGCAATAGCATACAATTTTACTTAAATTTTTATATATATGTACATGCATATAGACATCTATGTATATATATACATATGCATAGATATATATACATTTTTACATAGATAGTTACATACATAGATACATGTTTAGATATTATAAAGAAAAGGCACTGGTGGATTTGAAATAAACAAGCTAGAATAGGAAAATCACATGAGGAATAGGTGGGCTTATCAATGGCAACAAAAAATATTGTTAGAGCTTTGATTGATTAGTTTCAATTTGTCTTTGCAATGGGAAAGGTAACTGGGAGAATCTTAGCATTAGATGTTTATCTTGTCATTTTTTTGTCTTGATTACTCATATTGAAGCATGTGGATGAGAAACAATTTATGGTCTTCAAAGAGTATGAGATGTGGACATTATCTATTCTTAGCAATATTTAGAGTAGCATAGAACATCTTTTCAACTAAGCGCTCTAATGGAATGTGTAGATCTAAGAAACTGTTCATTTTGATTGGTATGAGATAATATTTTCTATATAAGATGTTGATCATTACCATTTCTATATATATAGATGTATATATAGATACATATATATATATATATATATATGTATATATATACATACATATATATATATATAAGCACACATACGTACATACATATACATGTATAATGCATCTTGAAATGTATTATCAAAACATTTGCATCAATGGTAGGTTTTTTTTTTTAATCTTGCCACATCAAAAAACAAAGCTTGGGAATGATCGAGGGAGTGAAGCAAATTTCTTTTTTGTTATGTGACGCGCGAAATGGTGTTCTCCAAAACTTTCACTTTCATATATGTATTATAAAATGAACAAATGTAGATTAGTTATGTTCACTTATCCACCATGTCATTAATCTTTGTTGTTAAATTACATGTTTAATTAGTAGTAGGCTAGAGCTAGAAAAAATGAAAAGCATATAATATTGATGAAGTTTTGTACTTTGATTCATACAAAATTAGTTGCTTTTGGTGGTGTACTTCTTGCATGGGCAAGACCAATTCCAATAGTAACTAAACACTAGGAATTGAGGCAAGCATCAACTTTATAATGTTGATAACATTTTGGAACGGAACAAAGAACATTAGTATAGAGATTGATTTCATTTGCATCAAACAATATGAGCAAATGATCAAGAAACATAAACAATCTTTTGTGTGAAAAATTGAAGGCTTGATACTGTAAGCCATTAATGAATTGCAAGTGCACATAAACTATAATATAATATTGTGAAAGATATAGGGAGGTATAGATGCCTTGTTTTTTATCGATTTGCAATGAATGAAAAGTAAATTGAAGTAGAAGCATAATGTTGTTAGAAACAAAAGACATGTTAAATAACAAATTTTAGTGTCGTCAAACAATGTGAAGAAATGAGTAGAGAAGACAAGGAAATGACAATGTTGTGGGTGTAGGAACTTAGAAATGTTTCATTGTTTGTGTGTAACACAATAGATATAAACTTTTCCAATAGTGTTTGAATTAATTGTCGTGAAAGAATGAAAGGAAATGGAAAAGAAATGCAAACAATCTTATACTGGTGAGAATTAAGACTTGAAAACTAAAGTGATTAATGGGTTGCAAATGCATATAAAGTAAATAATAAGAGTGTCAAAGATATAGGAAGGTACAGAGTCAGCAGAAGACTAAGCTAGTTGATAATAGGAGATTTAGATTGTTTATTAGAATTTCTATATGATTATATCATAGATTTATTGTATATAATTCTCTATCGTCAAAAACTCGCCGTCAAATTTAGGACCTACAGATATGAATTATGAACATAAATTTGTTAAGATTATTGTTCGACTGCTAAAAGATACAAGTGTCTCGTTCCTTTATATTGTTATGACGTGAAAAAATACACGACAAATGCATGAAAATGGTCATATTTTGCAGAGTATGTAATCAGAAGTGTTATAAAATTTGCGGCAGTTACCTTAAATTTTACAACACTTTTCTACATTTTGCAGAGCAGAAGAGCTATTTTGTTTCTTCATTTTGCCAAGGTTAGATGCAATACATGTAAGAATCAAGCCAAGTTAAGATGAAAAACATATAAGAATCAAGGCAAACCAAGGAAGCATGAACGAGACTTGAGAAGCACTGATCTGACAAGAATGGGTGACATGCATTTGAACTTGGGTCACAAACAATGTTTTGTTGAACAGAGTTAAGACTTTACATCATAACCCATTGATGAATTGCAAATGCATATAAACTATAAAATAACATTCTAGAACAATTCAAGTGTAGACATGCTTTTTTTACCCAATAGCAATCAATCGAAATTAGACATAAATAAAAGCATTTCATTGTTGGACACAAAAGACATGTTAAGTAGCATTAATAAGTATAATCTATTTTGAGATGAAATTGATAGATTAAAACTACGGTGCAAGTTTTCTAAATTTAATCAAAATAAAATGTTTGTAGTGTTTAAATGTCTGCACCGTCCTAGTGATTGGCTTATGAAGATATCTGAAAACATTTTTGAAATCACCCATGCCTTCAATATTATATTAAAATTAAAAAAAAATCAACAATAACACCATTTTGTTGTGTCTTGAAATTACCACTCCAAAATCCTAGAACATAATTTTACCTTCAAGTTTAGGGGTAGTTTTGGGAATGTAAAACCAAGGTTCATGTATACATTAGAAAGGTTTAAATTCCAAAGAATAAGAGTGAATAATCTCTTTTACACTATGGTCTCAAGTAAAATAAAGGAGGGTGTTCATAAAGGC
The DNA here is from genome assembly GCA_007258455.2 of Sequoia sempervirens. Classification (NCBI taxonomy): domain Eukaryota; kingdom Viridiplantae; phylum Streptophyta; class Pinopsida; order Cupressales; family Cupressaceae; genus Sequoia; species Sequoia sempervirens. Next base: position 5,929,802 of record VDFB02000015.1, on the reverse strand, counting down.
ATGCTAAAAACAATTGAGGATGTTGAAATATGTTAATAAATGAATTTAAAAGTAAGAATATTCTCCTTATTTAAACTATTGAATCACAAATTGTAAATGAAATCTAATTGATTATAGATTATTTGTGAAGGATTTATTTATTTTCTAAAATGTGCACTTGAATCATTTGCTTCCTAAATTAGTGCCTAGCCAAAGAGTTATAGAGTGACAATCCATAGAAGGGAAAAATGTAATGAATAAAAGTAAAAATGAATAAATCTAAGCATAAAATATATCAAGAGCCTTTCCAATTAAATAGTCCCATGTGCTGCATAGATTTGACAAATTATTCATTTTGATCACTATGGCACAATCTATGACATGCAAAGACGTTGAAGAGGAGTTACTTTCTAATCTAGAATGTTGATCATGACCAATTCTATATATATGTATGTGTATGTATATATACTCGTCCATATATATATAGTATGGATGTATATAGATATATATAGTAATTGTATACACATATATAGATGTATATATATATATATATATACATGTGCACGTATGCATGTATAGATATACATCTACACTGCATTTATAGATAATAGATATATGTATCTATATGCTATACATATATATATATCTATATTATTGATAATACACATGCATATAGATGTATATATAAATAGTATATAGATATATACATAGCCACAATTTTATGTTTGCAATGCATCTTTTTTTTTATTGTTTAAATTAATAATTTTAGTTGATTGTCTTATGTTTTCTGAATCTTGTCATATCAATAAACAAAATTTAACTATGATCAAAGAAGTCGAGCACATTTTCTTTGTTATATGTGTTGTAAAGCCAAGAAATGTGGATTAGTTATGTTCACTTCTACATGATTTCATTAATCTTTATCATGTAATCACATGTTTAATTAAAGTGGTACATTAATTCTAGAGGAAATGATAAGCATGTTATATTGATGTAGTTTTTTACTTTGACTCATACATGGTTTAGTGTTTTTGGTGGTGTGTTTTGTTGCAAGGTTTTTTGCACATACATTTGTTATTCACATGTTTTGAATAAATTTGTATGGTTTAATTACATGTCTCAATGGATTGGAAAACTTGATTGTAAACATTTTTTTAGTGTCATTGAGCATATATGTTCAATTAAGCATCTAAGATAGAGTGTGGAAATGGATAAGATACATAGATACGGATGCAAAGACAAAGAAATATGGTTATCAGAACATATATGTGACGAGGGAGCAAACCCGAGACACAGAAATATGCTCACAAAATAGAGAATAATATTTTCTATTAAAATATGGAACTCTTACATGTAGAGGATCTCAAATCCTCAAGCTCTGAGATACATGCAAATTACAAACTTATAGAAAATTACCCAGATCCCCCTTTCGCAGCATGCGAACTTCTTTCCCAAAAAGTTATCCAAAAATCAGAAACTAGCCCATAAATAGCCCCTTTTCCCTTTGGAGCCAAAAACAACATTTCAGTTCTGAGTTTTGGCGGTTTGGAGCCAAAATTACAATTTGAAATTCTAATTTAAATTCACATTCGAAAATTAGTACATTTCTAAAATATGCACCAACTTCCGGAAGCCATAACTTTTAATCCGACTGTTGGATCTTCAATGATAATACCTTTTCGGAAAGCTCTCAAGAAGACGATTTCCACAAAGTAGGGCCTATGACATCTACTTTGGTTTTTCTGCAAATTTTCAGGCCCATTCGGGACCGTTTAGTGCCTCAAACTGAGCTCGAAAGGTTTTTCAGGGAAAAAAGCAGAAACTGGAACTTGAATAACTTTCAAACCGTGAATGATCTTGACCTGATTCTTTCACCAAAGTGCTCATTTTTCCGTCCTGAACCTTCCCATAAATTTCTGTCTTCCCACGACTTCAAATTCAAACCTACTAAAAATAGCAGTTGAGCAGAAAAAGCAGAAAAGCAGTTCTTAAAGTTGGAAACTCTTATTCAACGAAAAGGGTATCCAAAAATACAAAAACATCTACAAAAAGAAAACAACAGGAACAAAAAATGGAAATCATCTTTTTGGGTGATGCAAGATTGCCCTCACACCATTGGATGCTCCTGCATTAGACACCCAGGGTAATTTGAGAAGTGACCCTGTCACGTCTCAGATGATTGAGGAAAACGCAAATGGTCAACCTCTGCCTTAGACAGCCAAGATGAATCTTCCACAGGCCTTCCTCTCCACTTCACCAAATATTCTTCATATTGCCTGTTTCTGGTACTCCTTCCCACACGACTATCCAGGATTTCTTCAATCTGCTCCTTCTCTGAAGTAGGTGCTGGAATACCATACTGTTCTATTGTTGGTACTTCCTCTGTGCCACCGTCATGATACTCTGTCAAATATGAAATATTGAACACAGGGGAAATGTTGACTCCATCTGGCAACTCTACCTCATATGCATTCCCTAATTCATGCCTCTTCACAATTTTACAGGGGCCAAACTTCTTCATCTTCAATTTGTTATAGGTTCCCACTGGAAACCTTTCTTTTCTCAAGTGGACCATCACTTCATCACCAATCTGAAACTTCGTATACCTCCTCTTTTGATCTGCCTTAGCCTTATACTGCATATTCATCTTGTTGATATGTTCTCTTACCTTCTCATGTATATTCTTGATGTGCTCTACAAATTCTTCGGCTTCAGCACTAGTCTTCTCTTGGTCCATCTTCCTCAATTCTAGAGCGGTCCTGGGACTGCCTCCATACACAATCTGGAATGGTGATCTCCCAATGCTTCTGTTGACAGAATTGTTGTAAGAAAATTCTGCCTGGGGCAAGATCAAGTCCCATCCCTTGGGTTTATCTCCTACCAAGCATCTCAGTAGGTTACCCAGACTTCTATTCACAACCTCAGTCTGCCCATCAGTTTGTGGATGGTGTGCAGAACTGAACTTTAACTCTGTTTTCAACTTCTTCCACAAGGTCCTCCAAAAGTAGCCAACAAATTTTGTGTCACGATCTAAGACTATACTTTTTGGCAGACCATGTAGCCTCACCACCTCTCTGAAGAACAAGTCAGCAATGTGGACTGCATCATGGGTCTTCTGGCATGGGATGAAATGTGCCATCTTTGAAAACCTGTCAACTACCACAAATACTGAATCATTCCCTCTTTGTGTCCTTGGAAAACCAAGAACAAAGTCCATACTTATATCCTCCCACGGCCTCTCTGGTGCAGGTAAGGGCTGATACAACCCAATATTCTGGCTCACTCCTTTAGCCATCGACATACCCTACAACTCTGCACAAACTTCTTCACATCCTGTGATAACTGAGGCCAATAATAATGTTCACGATAATGGCAATGGTCTTATCCCGACCAAAATGTCCTGCCATTCCTCCATTGTGCTTCTCCTTTATCAGGTTCTCCCTCATGGAACTCCTTGGAATACACAATTGACTTCCCTTAAACAACATTCCATCCTGGATTATGAAATCCAGCCACTTTGTCCTGTCAACTATAACAGGCTCCTTGCAAGCTTTCCAAGCCTCTGCAAAATTAGGATCTTCAGGATACAATGTCTTGAGTTCATTGAACCCAACCACTTCAATCTACATCTCTGTCAACAATGTTTGCCTCCTACTTAAGGCATCTGTAACCCTATTGACTTGCCACTCCTATGCTTTAAAACAAAGGTATAACTCTGCAAAAATTCTACCCATTTCATATGCCTCTGGTTTAATTTTCCCTGACTACTTAGGTATTGCAATGCTTGATGATCAGTAAACAAAACAAACTCCTTTGGCAACAGATAATGTCTCCATTTCTTTAATGCTTGAACTATTGCATAAAATTCCTGATCATATACAGAATACTTTCTCTTTGCATCATTTAACTTTTCACTAAAATAGGCAATGGGCTTACCTTCTTGGCTCATCACTGCTCCAATGGCACAACCACTGGCATCACAATCCACCTGAAACACCTTATTGAAATCGGGAGGGCTAAAACTGGTTGCTCTGTCACCTTCGCTTCAAGCAGATCAAAACTCTTTGCTGCTCCAGTGCTCCACTTGAACTCTTTTCTATCCCCTCTCATTGTTTCAGTCAGGGGTGCATAAATACTACTGAAGTTTCTAATGAACTTTCTATAGAAACTGGCCAAACCATGGAAAGATCTCACCTCAGTAGCAGTTCTTAGGGTAGGCCATTCCAAAATAGCCTTCACCTTCTTTGGGTCCATCTTTAGACCCTCTGCTGAGACAACAAACCCCAAGTACACTAACTCCTTTTTAACAAAGCTACACTTTTTCAAATTTATCAACAGTTTCTCCTCTTTCAACTTTTCAAAAACCCTCAGAATATGCATTAAATGCTCATCCAAGTTCTTACTAAAAATCAAAATATCATCTAAATACACAATTACAAAACTTCCCAAAAACTCTTTCAGTACCTCATTCATGAGCCGCATGAATGTGCTTGGTGCATTGGTTAGCCCAAAAGGCATGACTAACCACTCGTACAGGCCCTCTTTGGTCTTGAAGGCGGTCTTCCATTCATCACCCTCTCGAATCCGGATCTGGTGATATCCACTTTTCAAATCTATCTTTGTGAAGTACTGAGCTCCACTCAAACAGTCCATCAAGTCATCCATCCTTGGCAAGGGAAATTTGTACTTGATTGTTATCTTATTTATGGCTTGGGAGTCTGTACACATCCTCCACTCCCCATCCTTCTTTGGTGCTAGTACTGCAGGTACTGCACATGGGCTCAGACTCTCTCGAATCAAACCCTTTCTCAACAAATCTTGAACTTGTCTGTTCAATTCTTCATTTTCTGTAGGAGTCATTCTATGAGCTGCCTTATTTGGCAAGCTGGCTCCAGAGATCAAGTCAATCGACTGATCTTCCTCATTGGTGGTAAACCCTCAGGTGCGTTATCAGAAATAATCTCCTGAAACTCATCCAATAGTCCAGAAACTTCTATTGGTACCTTCTCACTACCTTCTTTATCCATTCTAGGAATCAATGCATAACACATACGCTCATGCTTCATGCCTTCTAAAAATTTATTTCCATCAACAAAACAAATTCTAGCACTACTGCATACCTTTTCTTCATCCTTCTTCAGGGGTTTCAACTTATGGCGGACTCCATCCTTCATCAAGGAATAAGTGTTTGCATGGCCATCATGTACAACTCGCCTATCAAACTGCCACGGCCTCCCCAACAACATTTGACATGCATCCATGGGGATGATATCACAAAGTACCTCATCATGATAGCCGATCTTGAACTTCACTAGGCACTGCTCATTGACCAGAACTTTGTGGTCTTTCTACAACTAGACAATTCGATATGGATGTGGATGCCTTTCCTTTTTCAGCTTCAACTTCGTAACCATCTCTTCTGACACCAGATTATCAGTGCTCCCACTATCAATAATGACTTCACAACATTTGTCTTCACATTTGCACCTTGTGCGGAACAAATTCTTCCTCTGTTCTAGCTCCTTCTCTTCAGTCACAAGGGCTCTTCTAACCACTAGGGCTTCTCCCCTTTCAGCATCATCTGAATGCTCGGACTGCGCCTTCTCATCTGCATGTGCAACCCTTCCACGACCTTCGGTCTTTTGTCCATCCTTCCTTGGTGTTGTGGACATTCATAGGCTCGATGCCCTTCTTCACCACAATGGAAACAAGTTCCTCTGAAACCACCTCTTCCAGGCCCTCTTCCTCGTCCTCTACCTCTTTGATCACCATTGTTTTGATCATGAGGGTGGTAAGTTATCATTCCTCTAGCATTATACCCACATCTTCATTTTTCCTTTCATCCTCGGCTCCCAAAAGATCTTCCACTACCCCTTCGCTTTGACCTCCTCGGCCTTTTTGCTTCGCCAAATCTTTTGTTCAGCTTCTCCTCAACTTTCAGAGAAAACTGGTATGCATCCTCAATGGTGGTCATTCTGACCAGGCTTAGCTCCTCTTGAATGCTCGGTTGTAACCCATTAAGATAACGGGCTACCTTCTCCTTGTTGGCCTCTACATGGCCTGTTCTGATGATCATCTTGTGAAAATATTCTTTGTATTCTTTCACAGATCTACTTCCTTGCTTCAACCCTTGCAATTTCTTCAGCAGATCTAACTCGTAGTCTACTGGTATGAACTGCTTCTTCAGTTTCTCCACCATGCGATCCCAACTGTTGATCTTCCCTTTTCCTCTTCAATTTCTCTCCAACTGGACCTCTTTCCACCAAATATTGGCATGGCCCTTCAACTTCGTTTTTGCAAACTTAACCCGATCTGGGTCCTCTACTTCTTCATACTCAAAATATTCTTCTAGCCGTTGATCCAATCGATCAATTCTTCCAGGTTCAGACTTCTGGAATAACTAGGGACTTCTATTCTGGGTCTTTTTCCGATCTTTGAAATGGCCCTAATCAGTCGCATTTGATCTCGATCAATAGCTTCTTCTTCCTCTTCTATATCTGTATCTTCCACCTCTTCTTCATCCTCGCTTTCTCCTCTCCTTCCCGGGTTTAACCCTCTTCTCATTTGTTCTTGCAATGCATCAATTTGTCTTTGGAGGGCTCTGAAACCCTCGGCTGCCAATGGATCTCTTCCACCAGCATTTCTACCACCTCTGGCACCATCACGCCTACCAGGAATCACTCTTGGAGGCATCTTGAAGATCTTGAACCCACAACCACGGTCTTGGTGCAAACTACCTCATGATCGGCGATCTGTTCACACGCTCAAGAAAACCCGCTCTGATACCACCTGACGAGGGAGCAAACCTGAGACACAGAAATACGCTCACAAAATAGAGAATAATATTTTCTATTAAAATATGGAACTCTTACATGCAGAGGATCTCAAATCCTCGAGCTCTGAGATACATGCAAATTACAGACTTATAGAAAATTACCCAGATCCCCCTTTCGCAGCATGCGAACTTCTTTCCCAAAAAGTTATCCAAAAATCAGAAACTAGCCCATAAATAGCCCCTTTTCCCTTTGGAGCCAAAAACAACATTTCAGTTCTGAGTTTTGGCGGTTTGGAGCCAAAATTACAATTTGAAATTCTAATTTAAATTCACATTCGAAAATTAGTACATTTTTAAAATATGCACCAACTTCTAGAAGCCATAACTTTTAATCCGACTGTTGGATCTTCAATGATAATACCTTTTCGGAAAGCTCTCGAGAAGACGATTTTCCAAAAAGTAGAGCCTATGGCATCTACTTTGGTTTTTCTACAAATTTTTAGGCCCATCCAGGACCGTTTAGTGCCTCAAATTGAGCTCGAAAGGTTTTTCAGGGCAAAAAGCAGAAACTGGAACTTGAATAACTTTCAAACCGTGAATGATCTTGACCGATTCTTTCACCAAAGTGCTCATTTTTCCGTCCTGAACCTTCCCATAAATTTTTGTCTTCCCACGACTTCAAATTCAAACCTGCTAAAAATAGCAGTTGAGTAGAAAAAGCAGAAAAATAGTTCTGAAAGTTGGAAACTCTTATTCGACGAAAAGGGTATCCAAAAAAGCAAAAACATCTACAAAAAGAAAACAACAGGAACAAAAAATGGAAATCATCTTTTTGGGTGATGCGAGATTGCCCTCACACCACTGGATGCTCCTGCATCAATATGATAAGTGATTAAGCTAAGAGATTACATAAGTAATAAATGGATACAAGATAATGCAATGGTATACTGTCACAAGATAAAGTCAAATAAACAATGTATGAATACTCATATTAAAAATTCTTTGAACATATATGTGATGAGAAAATTTTTGTACAATGAATTTTATGTAAACTAGGATAAATATCTTTGATTGAGTTGTTAACATATAAAATGTGATATTTGATAGATTACATTAACTTTTGAATTCTGTAATTTATAGAATTTGAAATAGTTTTAACTAGATTGAAACAGTCAATCAGTTGCACGTAGAAATGATAATTTCATTGTGACTATAACAACATGGATATCAATCAATGCCAACTAAGTTGTCTTCTCCAACTTTGATTGGTTTACTTAATTGCACTGAGAAATTGAAAATAGTAATTACTTCATGCAAGAAATAGTTAATGGCAAAAAGCTTGAAAATATTGGAAAGAGAAATTGTTTAATGTGAAAGAGAGCCAAGATGCAATTTTTTTTACAAATGTCCTTAGAAGTGCTTCTTGCAAGGTAGCAATGGCGGGAACTTCACAGCAGAATCCAGTGATGGCAAGTGCGGTTCCGTCCATTGCCAATAAATGAAAATTCCATGAAATGTTTCTAACAAAAAAAAACATTAGTAGTTGATGAAATTATTTTGGTAGATTGAGGTGCACTTGGCATGGATGTATAGAGAGAAAATATTAGATCGTTTCTTACATCAACACATAAAATGCAGAGTGCAATAAATAATAGACATTGAACGATAAAATGCAGAGAAGAGGAAACAATAGATATTAAACAACAAAATAAAAAAACTATAAAACTACAATGTAAAAGATATGAAACAATATGGAAGAACTAATCTCTCCTAGCAGATACAGATTTCGTCCTCATCAATCTTTCCGAGCAAATGAATAAAGAATGAAAAAAATGAGTATGTAAAAGATATAGAAAATTACAAGTGCCTTTTTTTTTGGCTTTGAACATCATAGATATATACCTTCTCAATAGACACAAATTTTCATAGGCATAGGAAATTACAAATGGATCTTTCTTTGTCGAGCAAGAAGAGTAAACATTACAAAACATTGTTTGCTCAGGATAGTCAAAACTTTATACCATAATACATTAATTCCTATTGCATTATAGCCTATTGACAAAGAATGAAAATGATTTACTATATATGCACAAAGCTATCTTCAGGATGCTATGCATTGAGAAAAACGGTGGGTACAAAAGGGAAGGTATATGGAAGAATATTAGGAAGCCATAAGATATTTTCAATAGCAAGAAAAGACAATAATAGTTGTAGTCTTGATTCAAGTTCAGTTGGCATTCATGCATGGAGAGACAATATTAGTTGCAGTCTTAATTATGGGCAGCAGAGAAGTTGGCATTAATGAATCATGGTGTTAAGTCTTTAATTCAACAACAAAAAATGAATCATAAAAGCATTCAAATACAACGAAGAATTGACATTAAGCAATAAAACACAAAGAGCAAGAAACAATGGGCAGGAGGTGATACAATGCACAGATGTAAACAAGTATAAAATGACAGTGCAAAGGTTACAACAACTTACAAGTGGCTTGTTCTTCATTTCAAGTACAATATACATAAACACCACCAACAAAGATAGATTCCACTTTTCTCAAATAATCCAAGCAAGAGAATAAATATTGCAAAAAATGATAGTGATACAAGAACTTACAAATTCCACCTTTGTCGCTTCTAGCATAGTAGATGTAAACCCTTTCAACAGACACAAATTTCAACTTCATGAAACATCCTGAGAAAATGAACAAACAATGCAAATAATAGTTTGCTCGACAGATGCAAATATTCACACTATAGGCCAATAATGACGGCTACACTACAGTCCACTCATAAAAAATGTAAACTCGCAAATAGTAAATGCAAATGTATTTCTTAAAATGCCATGCATGCCACCTTTGCATTTTATGGGTTATGTCTATTGTTTGTTGTTGTGTGCATTTTTTTTGTGCTGCTTTTGTTGGTGTTCCAAGAATTGTGGTAATAGCAAGACCGTAAGTGGCCAAAATATTGCCCTCAAATGCTTTAACCGATTGTTTTGTGCATATGTTGAGGATGTTTTATGGCTCTGCAGTATGTGCTCTCAATCTACACATTGCAATTTGAGCAATAATAAAAGTAAATTGATAATTAAACATATAAAGAGTAAAGTTGTATGTGACATGAACAAGATATTGTAATTGCCTCTTTTCATCTTGTTTGTGAACCGACTGATCCATTTTCTGTTTGTACTAATTACAGTTTGTGTTTTCCAAATGTTCCTGCAAACATATGCAATGAGATATTTATGTCAAGCATGTCTTAAAACCAATAGGGAAAAAAACATTATTGAGATCTGATATGATTTTCAATTTTTCTCATGTCAAATGTCAAGTATTTACCCATTTCTAGATGCTCTTGATGCTATGGTGTAGGCCACCAAATGCCAAGATATATATTGCATGAAGTGGGAACAGATTTGTAATTTTCAAGCAACAATTTAGGAACTTGACATGCATACAAAAATATCATATGCTTTGGCTACAACCTAGTTCTATGATGCATAACAATTTTGACTTTCCAATTTGTTTCTAATAAAGAAATCTATGGTTGTAATGCTTTAGTAATCTTTTGCATAGAAGCATGCCTGCTTCAAAACAATTGTGTAGTCATTTGCAATAGCATAGCCATGCAAAATATATCCAAGAATATGATTGATACTGTTTTGTTGGAAATATAGCCAAACCTAAAATGTGCATGAGTATAAAACATAAATAGGGACAAAAAAAAGCTCACTGCAACTGCACTAGATAGTATAAACAACAAATCGAATATGACTTAGTAGAAGCTGTGGTATCAATTTTAAAAGTTCATATCTATGAATTAAATAGTATCTTGATATGCTTAAATCTAGTTCTACAATCCATAATGAACATAGTTTTGTAATTTGTTTCTAATGAAGATGGATAAAATGTGCAAAGTCTCAGTGGTACTGACTTGTACTTGAATCTATTGACAATATATCTAGGCTATGCATGTTTCGGCTTGTAGAGCTTGATTGGTCATTTTCAATTTGTGTTTGCAATGTCTTGATTACTCATATTCAACCATGTAGGTGACAAATAATTTATGATCTTTAAACATTGTGAGATGTGTACATTATCTATTCTTTGAAATACTAGTAGTTATAGAGCATCTTTCCAATTAAATACTCTAATGGAGTGCATAGATTTGAGAAACTATTCATTTTGATTTGTATGACATAATCTATGATATGTAAAGACGTATAAGAGGATTTACTTTGTAATCTAGGATTTGATCATGACGACTTCTATATATATATAGTATGGATGTGTAGATATATATAGTAATTGCATAGACATATATATATATATATATACGTATATATACATACATGTATAGATGTGCATGTAAACATGCATACATATACAAGTATAATGCACTTATAGATAGCAGGTATATATATCTATATTCACTATATATATATTATCCATAATACACATGCATATAGATGTATATATAGATATATATGTAATTACAATTATTTTTTTTTGTAATTTTTTTTTTTTTGTTAAATTATAGTTTTAGTCAAACATTCAAAGTTATGTACTTGAAGAGTAGCTTTAAAATATTTTCATCAATGTTAACTTATGTTTGTTAAGTCTTGCAAATCAATAAGTGAAGCTTGACAATGAACAAAAGGGTCGTGCATGTTTCCTTTTGTTTGTATTAGATGCGAGATGGTGTTTTCAAAAACTTTGGCTTTGATATATGTATTGTAAAGTCATGAAATGTAGATTAGTTATGTTCATTTCTTCACCATGTCATTGATGTTTATCGTTTAATTACATGTTTAGTTAAAGTGGTACGTTAGTGTTGGACAAAATGATAAGTATATTATATTGATATTGATCATTAGCATTTGTATGTATATATGTCTATGTATGTAGATATATATAGTAATGACATACAAATATATATAGATGTATATATATATATATACATATATATATATATATACATATATATATGTATATATATACATATATATATATATACATATATATATGTATATATATACATACATATACATCTATAGTGCATTTATAGACAATAGATATATATATCTATATGCATTGTATATATCTATATTATTCCTAATAGAGATGCATATAGATGTATATGCAGATAATATATAGATATATACATAATTAGAATTCTATTTTTTGCAATTAATTTTTTTTTGGATTGTTTAAATTAATAATTTTAGTTGGACATCCAAAGTTATTTGCTTAAAAACAAGCTTTCGAATATTAATGTTAATCAAAATTTATTATAAGAAATCATTGTCTAAATATTAGTAGGAGTCAATTTAAAGCATATTGAAAACTATTGTTAAAAATATTATCCAAACATTTGCATTAATGATAGCTTATGTTTCTTCAATTTTCTGACATGAATAAACAAAGATAGAGCAGATTCCTTTTTGTTTGTATTAGGTGTGAAATGGTGTTTCCCAAAACTTTGGCTTTGATATGTGTATTGTAAAGAAAATAAATGTAGATTAGTTATGTTTATTTCTCCACCATGACATAAATATTTATCATTTAATTACATGTTTAATTATAGTGGTAGATTAGACTTGGAAAAAATGATAAGCATATTATATTGATGTAGTTACATATACTTGTTGAAATGTCGTGAATAATTTTTTATGGTTTAATTACATGTTTGAATAGATTCAAAGGCTTGATTGTCAATATTTTTTTAGTGTCATCATTGACCATATATTCAATAAGCATGTAAGGTAGAGAGTGAAGGTGGGAAATATACATGAATAGAGAGACAAAGAGAAAGAGATATTATCATCACAACATATATGAAAAGTGCTTAAGCTAAGAGATCAGATAAATGATAGATGGGTGTAAGATAATGTGATATTGCAATGCAATAAGATGAAATAAAATAAACATCATATGAACAACTATATTAATAAAGCTTTAGACATATATGTGGTGAGATAAATTTTGTTTGATAATTTTTATCAAAACCAAGATATATATTCTTCATTGAGTTGTCAAAATAAAAAATGTGATTTTCGATAGGTCACAATGATCTATGAAACATATAATGTATAGAATTTCAAATAGTTTTATGTACATTGAAACAGTTAATCTGATGCATGTGGAAATAATAATTTCATTGTGATCGTAGCAGCCTAAATATCAATGGCCGCTAACTAAGTTGTCTTTTCAACCTTCATCGGTCTAGGTAACTGCATTGAGAAAATTGAAACCAGTGATTAGTTCATGCAAGAAATAGTTAAAAGAAATAAGCATAAAAATATTCAAAAAAATCACTTGATATGAAAGAGAGGCAAGATGCAAAAGATCTTAATAGTCGTAGAAGGAGAACATTTTGAGAAATCATTGCATATTGACCAAGTATTACAAATTTTACAAAGACCAATTTTGCACTTATGTAGATGCAATTTCCATTTAACACATTCAATTGCAACTGACACACATGCATGGAAGAGAAAAGATTAGTTGCATTGTTAATGGTGATGAACACAGAACTCGACATTTATAAATTATGGTGTTACGTCTGTAATTGAACAACAAACAACGTGTAAAAGTAGATGATAAATATGAAGAATGTAGGGAAGATAGTGTAAAAGATATAACCAATCACAACTGCCTAGTTTTTTGAGAGATTTCATTGTCATCAAGTAATGTGTGGAAATGAATAAACAACATAAATAATCCTTTGCTTAATAGTTTAGAAGTTGATACCAGAATCCATTGAAGATGATTGTGGTTTAGTTCATTGGAAATAAATGAAAATGTCATGAAATATTTGCAATAGCACCATTGTTAGTTGTGCCCAGCAAGAAAGTCACCATTAATGAATTATGGTGTTAAGTTTGTAACTGAACAACTGGAAGTGACCCATAAAGGGACTCAAAGATAGAAAAGAATAGAAATGAACACATAAAATGCAGAGGACAAAAAAAATAGAGAACAACCCATTAAATGCATAGAACAACAAAGAATATATATTAATAGACGAAATGCATAGATGTAAAAAACTATAAAATGACACTGTAAAAGATATAAGAACTTACAAATGCCTTGTTTCTTGTCTCCAGTATGATAGACATAAATCCTGCTAGCAGACGGAGATTTCATTCTCATTAACTGTTATGAGCAAATGAATAAACAATTCAAAAAATGAGTATGTAAAAAGTTTAGGAACTTATAAATGCCTCATTTTTGGCATCCAATATGATACATATAAACCCTTTGAACAAAGACGGATTTGATAAACATAAAACTCTACATGATAAGTCATTAATGATGCCTACAAGTCAGTCCTTTCATGATAGATAAAAATTAGGGACTAGTAAATGGAAGGAAGAAGAAACAATATTAGTGCATAAAATGCAAAGATGTAAAAAAATATAAAACGACAGTGTAAAAGATATAGGAACTTACAATTGGCTCTTTTTCTTCTTGCAAGATAATAGACATAAACCATGTCAACAGACACACATCTTAGTCTCACCAAACAATCGACACCAGTGAATAAACAACAGGAAAATGACAATGTAAAAGAGATAGAAACTTTCATACCTCTCCTTTTTTGCTTTCAATATGATAGATGTGAACTGTGCTAGTTGACCCAGATTTGACCCTCATCAAACAATCCAAGAAAATTAATTAACAATGGAAACGAGAATTAGAGACTGTATATGCAGAATGACCTTGTCAAGACAACACGTCTAAACAAAAAGAGTGGGTGCGAGGACATGATTGTGTCAAAGAACATTGCAAAGACATGAAATATTTTGTAATAGTAGCACAACATTATAATTGATTAAATCATATACCAGGAGTGTAAAAGATATAGGGACTTACAAATGCATTATTTTTCATTGCCAATATGTAAGCCATAAACCTTGTTAACACAGACATTTTTTTATTGGTATCAAACCATCTCAACATATGAATAAACAATGCACAAAATGACAATATGAAAGATATACAAACTTACAAATGTCTCCTTTTTAACTTCAAAAATGGTAGATATAAACACTCTCAATAGACAAAGATTTTCTTGAGATCAAATAATTCATAGGCTTTCTGGATAGACCATATTACCCTTACAATAGATAGAAACCCTTTCAAATGATCATATTATTGAACAAATGAGGATGCCAAGAATGAGGGAAGTGAATCATTTATTCTTCATTTTATGGCAAGGGATATTGGTGGGTCGAATTGAGAGTGGAGTGATTTTAGGTGGAGGCAACGGTTTCCAATGATTGCAAACAACTAGATGCAGAAAAGAAGAGACATTGAGAATTGGGTGAAAATAACTACTTTTACCCATCAATTTTGAGTTACGACATGCAACAGGATAGCTAGCGGTATGTGGCAAGGATCTCAAAATGAGATCAACTTCTTTCCAATTCCCCCCATTCTAATTTAGGAGAAAATTCATCTTTGACGTTGTAGCTTTGCATCAGAGACAGTGGACATAAATGTTGTTAACAAACAAAGCTTAGAGTGTCACCAAACAATATCAGCAAGTCAATTAACGAGACAAAAATTGCAATGTAGAAGATATATGAACTCACAAATGTCTGCTTTTTTGTTTCCAAAATGATATTCAAGTTGGTATCCATTAACGGTGTTAACAGATAGAGATCCAGGCATTGCCATTAGTCACATTTGCATTTTAGTTTATTGACAATAAATGAAAATTACGCAGTATATATGCACAAGGCCATGATTAGAAAGACATGAAATATTTTCAATAGCAATAAAACATTTGGAATTGACTTTTTTTATTTTGAATGTGAAAATAATTACAAAAAAGACAGTGCAAAAGAAATCAGAACTTACAACTGGCTCGTCTTTTGCTTCCACCACGATAGACATAAACCCTGTCAAGAGACAAATCAAACAATCTGCGAAAGTGAATAAAAAATGCACAAATGATAGTGTAAAAGATATAGGAACTTACACATGCGTGATTTTTTGCTTTGTATAGAACAAATATAAAGTCTTTCAATAGATGTAGATTTGAGCCATGTCAAACAACCTAAGCAAATGAATAAACAGTGCAAATAATCATTTGCTAAACAATTTGAAAACTTTACAATATGAGTCATTAATGACATCTGCATTTCAGTCTATTTGCAATGAATGGAAATTGAAAATTATAGATGCACATTGGCCTTGTTAAAATTTCATGCATGGATAGAAACATTGAATGCAAAGGCATGACTATATCAAAGAACATAACAAGGCCACAAGATATTGCAATAGCAACAAAACATTAGGAGTTGATTACACTTTTTTCTTTTTGATGCTAACAATAATATGCAAGTAGAAGGATATGAAAGTAGAAGGAAAATATAGGAAGAGTGCTCAAGTTAGAAGATTAGATGAATGAGTAATGGGTGTGTTATCCTCAAATTCAGCGCGCTCAATTCGAGGGATAACCCCTACGAAACTTGTCTATTTTTTAGCCCACATACTCTAAGCATGTAAAACGAGGAAAATTGCATTGGTCCTCATGCGTGGTCCCCTATCCTCAAAAAGTCATTATGAGCATTAACCTTTGTTAGTTCGTCGAAATTCGCATTTTAAACCAAGTTGTGAAAATTCAATTTTGGGAGTTAGAAAATTTTCTGCACATGTAGGAGCATTGATTTTTAGCACTTTTACATATTACATGTAGGAGCTTTTTTTTTCACCGCTCTTACATATTTCATGCCTTAGTCATTTTCTGGCACATGTAGGAGCGGGGCTTTTTAGTGCTTCTACATCTCAAACCACAAGTCACATGTAGGAGCTTTATTTTTCACCGCTCTTACATATTTCATGCCTTAGCCATTTTCTGGCACATGTAGGAGCAGGGTTTTTTAGCGCTTCTACATCTCAAACCACAAGTCACATGTAGGAGCTTTGTTTTTCACTGCTCTTACATATTTCATGCCTTAGTCATTTTTTGGCACATGTAGGAGTGGGGTTTTTAGCGCTTCTACATCTCAAACCACAAGTCACATGTAGGAGCTTTGTTTTTCAACACTCTTACATATTTCATGCCTTAGTCATTTTCTAGCACATGTAGGAGCGGTGTAATGCCCCACCACACAACCCTAGGGGAAGTTGCAATTAACTACTCAAACGCAATTTTTTTTTTTAAAACAAATAACATGCAAGTTCACTACCCATTGCCAACAACCCCTAAGGTTACGAGACTGAGTTTACTTAAACCCAAACAAGAAACATGAATTAAAACCATAACATTTAATTACTTAACCAATTAAATACACATCCATTCCATACATGATAAAATTACATCAAGGCATAAAAGATACCACATGTTTCCAATAATATAGTTTACAATACGATTACAACACTCATTCCCCGAATGAGGTAAATCCAATAAACAAGGTTACAAATTACATCTTCCACCTCAATACAAAGAGGGGTAATAAATTACAATAATAACTGAAAAGAATAAAGCATGAAAGAACTGGATCCCACGAGCTCTCCACTGGAAACCTCGTCCACACAAACAAGAAGACGACCCAACAGACTAAGGTGCACGTTCCACCCAACCATGTGATACCTGAAGGCTCACCCTCTATGCTAGGAGATAGTAACAAGGAATCCTATACAAGACCATCAACCCCTAGCCACAGGCTAACTCACACTGACACAACCAATCATATGAACCATACAACCAAAAGGATAACACAAGTACAACTCTAACATCATTGACATAAGTCACATTGCTTCCAGAAATAAAATAGATCGAGTATATTAAGAAGACCATAAACATAAAAACAAATACCAACTGTTGTCGTAGAAAGAGTGTCATCACACAACTTGTCATGGGATATCCTCTAGGAATCTTCCTAGGCTCCGGCCCCCACTATGAGTTGTCCTAGTGGCCTCTACTGAATCCTGGTACCCATACTCACTCATGAGGAATCAAATACCTCTCATAAAGACAAGATAGATGACCTTGCCATTCCAGGCCTTCCCGTCTCATCCCAAGTCTATACAAGCCCTTGCGTCCATGAGCGAGGCTCAATTATCTTAATTAATGTAAAAAGAACTACCTAACTTCTAAGTATATTGTTTTAGTTATCACTTGATTAAACCACCTCTGAAGGTTTCCAGTTTACCTCTTTGGGCTCTAGCCCCTAACAGAAGCCACTCTTCTACTTGACAACAAACCAACACAAAACCAATCACCAAGGGTGCCAAAGGGCATGCAAACAAGATAAACAATCACTCCAACTCTAGGAAGAACATATAATGAAATCCCACTCCAAACACAGGAGGCAACAAAAGTCAAAACCCTTTCCAAACACTGGAGTCAACAAAACACATAATCCACTCCTTCCAAAGGAGGCACAAATCACATAAACCACTCCTAATACAAAGGAGGCACAACCCATCCCAGTTCGTGAAAACCGGGTAAAACAACATGATACAACTATACGCCCTACCCAAGGCAATACAACGGTTGACTACATATTACGAAAACCCACACAATTAAATGAAAACCCCATCTGGAAGACTTACATAAACAAATCACTTTAACTGCCCAACAATGACAATGAGAGAAAACACATCACGAAAAGACACTTCTGACAATCAAAGAACCTACTTTACGATTTCCTAAATCCAAACAACGCAATGACATATTGCATGTAATCAATTAAACTAGGATTTACTAAATCCAAGCAAAGCAATAATACATCATTTGCAAACTTCCAAAGCAAGTAAAATTACTTCAAAATCAATTAATCTCGCTATTAAACACCTTTCATTTAAATCCAATATTTGTCCTTTCAAATATATTATTTTAAAATAAAATCAATAACTTGATTATGAACACAATATTTTAAATTCCTCGATTACACATTTCATGAAAATAACTAATCTTATCGTACATTCGTTGCAACCAATAAGAACTATAAATAATTAATAATTGCTTTCCTAAGAAAATTTCATTTCATTTAAAGCAAATAACTATTCTCATATTTAAATATTCATCTATTAAACCACGTGCATATTATCCGTTTTCCTTCATTACCCAAAATAATCGAAATCAACTTGTTAAAAAAAATCATTTGATTATAAAATCAATTTCTTTCAATGCTTATAGAATAATCATTCAAAAAAACTATATATATATTTAAATATTTCAAAATCATTTAAATATGTGTTCATAACAAAATATCAATTTATATAAATTCCCACTAAATAAAAAAATCATTCTCTATTATTTAAAAATACATAAAGTATATATATATACATAAACAATTATTAAAAAAATTATTTAAATATTAAAATAATATATATATAAAATATTAAAATAATAAAAAAAAACAAATTTAATTTTTTTTTTAAAATAAAACAAACTTAATGTGGAGCCGCGGGCCCCTCCCAAAAGGGAGAGGCCAAGCTGCCCACGCAACCTCACCCCATATGGGGGTACGCTATGTGGGTAGTGCCGCTGCCTTGGAGCGCCTGCCTCCACAGCGCCTCCCCATGGGGGGCGACTATGGGGGTAGGCCCCCTCCCTCTCCAACAATTTTTTTTCTGTTATATATATATAACTTTCAATAACTCAAGAAAAATACAGAGCAAACCCTATACAGGAAATTTTCCTGTGTAAATTTTTTTGAAACCAATCTTTCGAGAATTAAAAAACACAATATATTTATAAAATATACTTGTATGTATATATATATATATATACATACACAGTATATTTATAAATATATACCTAAAATTTTCATTTTCAGCCAAACTGTGCAATTGCACAACATAATTTTGCAATAAAAATAAATTTGTCAACAAAATATCTGGGTTCAAGTTTCAGTTTGAAATGAAAATTTCTTTTGATTTCCTTTCTATTTTTCCATTGTTTGATTCTTGCTTTGTTTTCTTTCCCATAATTTCAACATAAGTTTGCAAGTTTTGAAACAAATTTGACATGGGTTTTCATTGAAATTCAAACAGAATTTAAGATTTTTCCAACAACATAATAAGATTTGAAAACTCATTCAAAAAGAAAAACAAAATCAAAGAAAGAACTTGGTTTTTTTTTTTCTTCCAAAGCTTGAAGGATTCAAATAGTGCTTCCAAATCTTTTTCCAGACCACCCAAGAAATTCAACCTTCTTCTTCAAATCCAAACAAAGCCACAGCCAAACTTTCTCCACCAAATTGAAAATTAAAAATTATATGAAATTCTATTTGCTCACATAGAGTTTTCCCCAAATTTAGTAAAACCCCTAAAATATCCCATCCACCAAATTTATTGCAATTTTGGGGATATTTTCATTTCTTAAAATTTTAAAACAAAATTGTTTTCCAAATGGTATTTCATGCATTTAAATTTTTTTTTACAAAAAGAATTCAAAATTTTGTAAAGAAATTCTTTTACATAATAATTTTCAAAAAGTGCAATTGAAAACATGATTTTCATTTTTATTTTAATTTAAATCTAAATATCCAATAATGCCAAAACAACTAACTTAATTCAATTTATCACCATTAACTTAATTAATCAATAAACTAAATCTAATCCAAGATTAGATTATTTTATTAATTAAATTAAATTAATCAATAAAATAAATAACATTTCAACATTGTAACCAAATATATTTAATCATCATTTTAACTACACCCGCCATTTAATAACCTTTATAATATGCAATTAAATAAATAACCAAGGTGAAAGGGACAACATTAAAACAACTAAACCCGACTACAACCCGACGACACACTATGACTAGGGTGATGACTTGGCACGGAAAACCTAGCTACTATCTCCCAATCGATTACCATTGGTCAATGGACACGCTCAAACCTATGAAATCAGGTGGATTCGATGTCCTGTACCTATCAACTTGCGAACAAAGAGCAAATCGAACATGCATATATATATATATAACATAATAAACACACCGTGAAGAGGAAATCGCGGAATCGTAGGGCACTCGCAAGCGAGTGATGCGATCTCGTCCCCTTCACCAATACACTCATCATAGACTGACAGTTCCATCATAAACAAATATCTCATGCAATAACATGTTACAATAACTAATCATCATTACACCAAGTTAAAACATGTCAAATAAAGCATCAGATAAGATACATCACATCACACAAATAGACTATCGCTCTATAAATAGTGATCAAATAACACACACATGATAAAGTATCTTGAGAACCAAAAAGCACATCCAAGCAAACAAGGACACACTGTCCAGCCAAAAAGCAAAACAAAGGGGTATTACAAGCGGGGTTTTTTAGTGCTTCTACATCTCAAAACACAAGTCACATGTAGAAGCTCTGTTTTTCACTGCTCTTACATATTTCAAAAGCTTTGTTTTTCACCACTCTTACATATTTCATGCAGAAGCTCTATTTTTTACTACTCCTACATGTCACATGCAAAAGCTCTATTTTTTACCACTCTTACATATTACATGCAAAAGCTCTGTTTTTCACCGCTTTTACATATGACATGTAAAAGCTTCGTTTTTCACCGCTTTTACATATGACATGTAAAAGCTTCGTTTTTCACCGCTTTTACATGAAACTACCCAAGTCCTTTAATGTTTACACAAATTTATTTAAAGCCCTTAGATCTCACACACTAATAGCTGCCAATCTTAATCAAATCCAAAAGATAATTGATCCAACACAAATTCTGGTATGCAACTTTATTCTTTATTGATCAAAATAGATACACAAAGATGAACACAAAGTTCCATGTATTTTCTTCTCAAAATGGGCAACACTTCGTTGCAAAAGATAAAATATCCCCATTACAATAGAATCCTCTCTTATTTATAGATGGGAGAGGAGAGAAAATTTAGGAAAATCTCACCTAACAAGTCAACTTATTCAAAAATGTTTTCCATCATTATAGGAAAACATCTATGTTTTTACATGTAATTACATCTTGGAAAATGACATGTAAAATGTTGAAACTTATTTACATAAAGCATGAAAAATGCTATAACTGGGAAATCTAATCTAAGGAAAAATTCAGACTTCTTCAACATCTTTCTTCATGAAAACTTCATGATGACGTGCACTTCATCACTGTCTGGCATTGGAGTGCACTTTGGAGATGACGAAGATTCTTGAGATTAACTCCTCCGATGAGATTGAACGCTTTATGATGCCTTTCAAATCTAAAATAAGCTAGAAATCCATCATTTTGTTCATTGAAGCTATTAAGAAAGCTTCATCTTCAAATTATTCTTGGCTCTAAAAAGCTTTGCTTTAACAAGATAGAGATATTGGAATTACTGCTTTGTTTTTAGTTTGAAGTTGTATCGAATCAAAACTACCAACCATGAAGCATTGCAAAATATATTCTCTGAAAAAAGAGAGAAGTATGAATGTGACACACCCCCATCTCTTAATTGTAGTGTACATTTTGTGAATACTTAATTAGTTTTACTCAGTTCCAGTAAGCAGTAAGAAGGGTGCCCCCCCTTTTTGAGAGGAGAGATTACATCTCACACAACTATGGTTGAAATCAAGGTTGTGTAATCTATTAAAAGGGATTACATAATTTTCACCCAACAGGGTGCAACATAATGCTCTTTTCAATGTATATTTTTTAACATCATATGCAAAGCCACAAATAAGAGTAAGCATAAATCAAAAGAGAAGACTATATCAAAGAATCTTAGGAAGCCATGAAATATTTCCAAAAGCAATGAAATAGTAAGCATTGATTAAATTTGTCCTTTTCTTGTGTGGTAAATAACTTGCAATAGAAGAGGGCCCATTACAGATGCAAAGATGTGTAAAACTATAAAATGGAAGTGTAAAAGATATAGGAACTTACAAACACATTATTTTTCGCTTCTAAGATAGTGGACACAAAGCCTGTCGACAGATACCGATTTCACCCCCACCAAACAATCTGAACAAATGAATAAACAACACAAAAAATGATCTAGTGTAAAAGACATGGGCACTTAGAAACATGTATTTTTTCACTTGCAACATGATAGATATAAACCCTTTGGATAGAGAAATATTTCACCCTCATGAAGCAATGCATTGATTCAATCAATAGATCATATTATGCATAGAATAGATATAAATCCTTTGGATAGGCCATATCATAGAACGAATGACTTTGAGAATCCATAAGACTTGCCAGGTCAACAATGTCGGGGAAATAGGAGTTGTGAAGATATACAATGTATCTATTGCAGCTTCCATGCATTTGGATACATCATGTTCATTCAAAACCCACTTGAGAAGTCTGGTAAACTAGATTAATTTCTTTCCATTTCCCCCCATTATGAATTTTAACGACATTGGTCTTTTAATTTGTAATTTTGTTTTGAAGATGCTAGACATAATTCCTCTCAACAACCATAGATTTAAGTCTCTTCAAACAATCCAAGCAAATGAATAAACAAGGAAAAAATTGCAATGTAAAAGATATAGGAAGTTACAAATGCCTATTTCTTTTATAACAATATGATGGATATAAACTTTGTCAATATACAAAGATTTTGGGCTCATCAAACAATCTCAAAAAATGAACAAACAATGCAAATAACCCTTTGCTCAATAGGCTCAAAACTTTACAACACAAGCCATTAATGAGACTTGCACTTGAATCTATTGACAATAGATGAAATTTAGTGACTATGTATGCATGGGCTAAAGACATCCTATTCCTTGTGCATGCAATGCAAAGATACATGTATTCAAAGAGCATGTGATACAATGATTTGCAAAGAAAGGTAAAAGGTGTGTGTTTCTTTCCATAGCGCAAATCCATAAGATGTTGTATTTTTCCATTTACTTTTTATGAGACTCTGAAGATTCTTTGTTGAAGCATTTGCATGAGATATAGTGACTTGATGTCTCCCACATGCGATAAAGCAATGTATACAAGGCCATGTCGATAGATAGCCTACTGTATACAACATGCTCTCAAAATCACAGTAAAATCCTTTACTCTAGGAAGACTGTTCAAATTCTTCCCATCATAACGGTGAACAAAAGCATCAGTCATCAACCTAAACTTTGTAGAAGTTTCATCAAATTCTACTTCTCCACCCTCCTTTCCATTGTGAATTTTATTTCCAATTTCATCCATGAAGAACGTGTCCAACTTGTAGATCCCGCTCATAGCCATAACTTTACCAGGTGTCGAGCATAGCTTCAAATTTTTACCAAAGCAAGAATTGGAAAAATTTGGTCTCACCAGATACAATGTGTTGAAAAGCTCTTTGAAGTTATTACATGAAAAATTTCTTGAGTATAATCTGTAGTTTTGAATTAGCCCTTTTGCATAAACTCCATATATTTGATTTACTATCTTGAGTTTATGACCTTCATCAAGAACGAGTAGACATGCGCTATCTAAAAGTAGTTTTCTTTGAATTTTCCAATCAAAAATATGGAATTCATGCGAAAGGCTTAATTCAAAATGACACATTATACTCTTAGGAACTCTTTTCTAGAATAACTTCAAAGAGCTTTTCAAAATACTATATCTACTGAGGCCTAATTTTGTCAATTGTTGCTTGCATTAATAAATGAAGCTTGGGAAAAAAATTCAAAATAGTAAAGAGGGTGGTGAAGTAGAATTTGATGACACTATTGCAAAGTTCAAGTTAATCACTAAGGCATTTGTTCATTGTTATGATAACAATTTTTCATGGCAATGTTGTTTGAAGCATTGAAACATAGTTATTTTCATCAATTTCTGATTCATGCAAGGAAGTTTCAAATAAAATTTCCTTTCTGTAATGTTTATGTGCAAGTTTGGGCAGATTTTTTTGGTGCGATAGTAAAGTCACGAGCAGTAGGCATTATATCATGGAAAAGAATTGATATCGCAGTATTACATGCATCATTTTTGAAATGTAAATACGTTGTTTTGCTTACTAAAGGTCGCATGCATATTGTAATGTTTAGTTAATATGCTAGCCATTTTTTATAGAACATGTCAACCTAAAGCCCAGTCTCATCACCAATGTTGATTTATGTTGCAGAGACCTTCATTCTTGATAGATACATGTTTTTTTTTATCTAGATTATGTAGATTTGTTTGCATTGTTTAACGCTTGAGCCAGTATCGCAAAGCCTTAAAGCTATAGGACAATGATTGTGAAGACAATTTAAGAAATGATTCACGTAGCCATTGCGTAGCTGGCTCCGTGTATAATGGAAATTAAAGAAAACATGTACTGTGTCAAACAAGAAATTGCAAAGTTTGTAATTGAATGATTCATATCGAGAACAATGTGCATAGTGCAGAGCTCCATTATTCATGTCAGAGGTGCATTCAAACTTGGTTTATAGGTTTCTACAACAATTGGCTCTTGTAATAGTTTTTTGTCTTATAACATGGTTCTTTGTAACCATATTGGCATATTACATGTAAAAGGACAAAAGATACGAATTGTATTGGAACTCCTTAGTATAATAATTACAAAAAAAACAATATGTGAAGCTTGAAATATTGAATACGTACAAAGAAGAGTTGAAAAGGAAATTACTCACTATGATAAATAGCAATGCAGGATTTCTACCTTTAGCATTTGGTTGACTATTGCACACTAGGAAGCCTGCAACACAACAAAAAATTCTTAATATCAATTCATTTGGCTAAAAAAAAACTTCTTTTGAGGCTATTAAGTAGAGTAGTAGGTATTTGAAAACAAGAAAAAAAGAAATGAGCATAATTTTGTATGACTACATTGATCAACAACAATGCAAAATATGGCATAATACCATCAAATTTGAAAACCTATGTAGTCCACAATCTACCAAAAAGAAAACCATATTAGTTGAGCAATGGCCAATGAATTTAGCAACGACGAGATGAATATGTGTAAGCAAATAAATCGATCAAGTTTGGTAGTAATTTTGTTATACTTTTCAACTCCAATTATGGCTTGAGCTTAGATACATATATGCATACACATAGACATATGCATATACACATATACATAGACATGTACATACATATACATATAGATATGTATATATATACATATATGTATTTATGTAGTTGCAATTTTGGGACTTCTAAGCAAACTGTGCCCTATCAATTTGTAAACAACGAAAATTTTGCCAACTAAAAAGGTATTATGCCTATGCACTCTGGGAAGGGAAGCTACAAAATGTAGTATGCAAGAAAACTCTATGCTCTCAAGTCCTGATGAACAACAATTTTGTAATGCCCAAGGCAATCCAACTGTCTCACAATCTAAGTAGCAATAGTAGTTCAAGGTCCATGGAAACTATGCTCTCCCAAATTCTTGCATCAAGATTGTATTAACAAAGTTATAGTTTTCCTTAATATGATTAAAAACATGTGCATAGCTTTCAAATACAGGGTCTGGTGATTGATTATTAGTAACTCGAACAAAGTAGCAGTGATCACCATTGATGCCTAGATAATCACGCCATCTTTCTAAACATTTTTTTCTTATCGCATTTGATTCTTATGGCGAGAGAGGGTCTTTTACAAACGATTGGAAAAAAATGATCAAGTGCTTTTATGTATAAATTAAAATGAAAGTGAAATATTGATTGAAATGTTGGGAATAGGATGCCATTTAATTTCGATCCTAAACATTATTTCATGTATCTCCTAAGTCCTTGGAAAGTGTTCCCCAATACTAGGATTAGAAAGAGATTAAATTTGAATGAAATGAACATGTAAATTGACATTTGTAATTAATTCTAAATGATAGGAACACGTGGGGATGCCCATGAAGATCTCCTACAAAATAGGAGCACATGGGGCACCCACATGGAAGGTGGAACTCACCTTGAGTTAAGTTAACTGTTTGGAGAAAAGATAACACTTCAGTAATGCATGTAAAGATCCTAGAAGTTAGGAATTGATGTTTACATGCATGGAGTTTAGTTTAGTTATGGTTCAGTTATCTACAGTTGCATTTAGTTAGTTTCAGTTGAATGCTAGTTGACTTTAGTTGACTTGGAATGCATGACTAATGACTTGAGTTGCATGACAGATAACAAGTGATACATTCAGTTAAGTGGGGATGACCAGTCCTGCATCTTGTTTGCATGAATTGATGGAGAGATATGTTTTAGTTAATAGAGATAGACTTGGACCCACCTTGGGCACCCAAGTTGGCATCTTGGAGTTAACACTTTTGCATGATAAGATATTTTATAAGGCTGAGTTAAGTGGGCCCATTCTTTGGCGCCAACTTTGAGGATAAGCTTAGAAGATATCTTTAGAATCAATGTTGAGTTATGACTTCAGTTTGGGACACCCAGATTGATGAAGGACTTGGTTTGACATTGTTTTTCATGGGAAAACTCTACTTGCAAATAATAGGCATAGGTTTTGTGAGATAAGCTTTGTGCTTTATAATTATAAACTCTTTGGAGTTTACAAGGCTCATTATTGTCTATAAATTGCAGCAAGTTGAAGAGAGTTTATCATATTTGATTGCAGGTTGTGAAGAAGAATTGTTGAAGGAAAAAGAAGCATCTCAAGCAAGGATTAGAATTATTGTAATCTTACTATGAGATTAAATAATACATTCATTCTTGGTGGAGTTTTTTCCCGAAAGAGTTCCTCCACAGTATATGATGTGTACTAACTTCTATCTTCTAGTCTTATTCTTCTACAATCTTTTGTCTACTTCTACAAATGGTAAAATGAATCTAAACAGATAATAATCCACAAAGAAATTGTAACAAAGAACACTTATTTAGATCTACAGTATAATAGTTTTACAAGTTTTAAAGCTACATAATTACCTCCATTTTCAACATTTGGTATTAGAGCTAACGGTTGGGGTAGAGTTTGGGATGCTTTTCTCTTAAAAGTTTGAAGGTTTTTTGGATGTAATTGGAACTTTTACTATTGTGTTATTGCTAATTTTGGAAAATAAGTTTGTTACAATTAGTTTTAATTCTTGTTTAGATATTGAAAGATTCAATGAATCTAATTATGAGATGTGGAAACTAAAAATGGAGGATATCCTTGAAGAGAGAGATTAGTGGTTAGTTGTTGGTAATGAGACAAAGTCACCTACAACGATGTCAAATGAGGATTGGAATAAGCTTGAAAAGAAGGCAAGAGGGATGATAAGATTATGTCTTGCTGATGTTGTTCTCTTGAATGTTTCAGAAGAAACTACTGCATATAAATTGTGGAAGAGAATAGGTGATATTTATCAAACCAAAAGTCTTACTAATAAGTTGTATCTGAAAAGGTAGTTGTATTCTTTAAAGATGAAAGATGGTGATTCTGTTGCAAATAATTTGAATGCTTTTAATTTGATTATAAGTCAATTAGCATCTGTAGATGTGAAACTAGAAGATGAAGATAAATGTATTTTGTTACTTTGTTCTTTACCAGAATCTTGGGAAAATCTAATTGTTGTTGTCAATGGTAGTGGTCCAAATCCGAAGATGGACAATATAATTCCTACTCTCCTATTAGAGGAGATGAGGAGGAAGTCTAAAATGGAAATCCAAGATGCCTTGTTTGTAAAAGGTAGGCCTAAGAAAAAGGAACCTAAGGGAGACAAGGAAGGGAAGGGTAAGTCCAAAGGACGGAGTAAGGTAAAGTGTTGGAACTGTGGTAAAATGGGACATGTGAAGAAGGATTGTAAGAACAAGAAAAAGAGTTATGATTCTTCTACAGAGGAATCCTTAGATGATGGTAATCATGCTTTGATCATTTCATGTAAAAATGTTAGTGATGACTCTTTGCTTGATGTTAAAGAGTGATCTTCATGAGGAGGATGGTAGTCATGATGCCATGTGTAGCTCATACCACGGTTCAATGGGAGTTGTTGGTAGTGACGTGGATGCATCATTGGTAAGGTTATCTTCATGTGATTGGGGATATGGTTTTTTCTTGGTTTAGATTGGTTGTTATTATGTCATGGTTTAATCTTGATATGCATTTAGATTTTGGCATGTTACTTGTTCTCTTGAGACCGGGATGTATATATGTTATGGTGCATGTGATCTCCTAGTAGGAGATGGTTAGATCATGTTGTCATGTTTATGTTCCTGATTCATGATTGGAGATTTGACATTGATCTTGCGTAGTTCTCTTAAGTATTGGGTACATTAATCCTTTGCTTGATTACTTCATGATAGTGCTATGTTGATTTGGAGTTTGGCATGGATTGGTTGGTTACAGGTCCTCATGGATACTTGGAGAAATAGGTGAGGCTTGAGTTCTCTTATGGTAAGAGATATATGTTGGAATGGTTACTTGTAAGAAAATATTTTTCAACAATAAAGACCGAGAAGCCTACACCTTGGTTAGACGTGAGTTCAACACACTCAACGGTTTCACATGCTCCAAAGAGGCAGTTTGGTTACAGAGACTTGGGAAAGGTATTGGTTTTAATTGCAAGTAAGTTAATCTTGAATGTGATAGTCAGAATACTATTTGTTTAGCAAAAAATCCTATGTATCATGCTCGTACTAAGCATGTTGATGTTCAGTATCACTTTGTGCGAGAAATGGTTGAGAGTGGGAAGGTATTAATTGAGAAAGTTGACACTTTGATTAATACTGTAGATTATCCTACGAAACCAAATCCTACAGATAAGTTCTCTTGGTTTTTAGTATTAATCATTTGCTTGGAGCTTCATAATTATGCAGGTTGCATTTGAAGTTGGCATGGATTGATTAGTTGGTGCAGGAAGGCCATTGGCCTTGAGTCCTGTATTTGATTTATAATAACGATTCCTTTTTTAGAATAATTGCAATGTATAATGTCAAGTGGGAGAATGTTGGGAATAGGATGCCATTTAATTGCAATCCTAAACATTATTTCATGTATCTCCTAAGTCCTTGGATAGTGTTCCCCAATACTAGGATTAGAAAGAGATTAAATTTGAATGAAATGAACATGTAAATTGACATTTGTAATTAATTCTAAATGATAGGAACATGTGGGGACGCCCATGAGCTCCTATAAAATAGGAGGACATGGGGCACCCACATGGAAGGTGGAACTCACCTTGAGTTAAGTTAACATTTGGAGAAAAGATACCACTTCAGTAATGCATGTAAAGATCCTAGAAGTTAGGAATTGATGTTTACATGCATGGAGTTTAGTTCAGTTATGGTTCAGTTATCTTTAGTTGCATTTAGTTAGTTTCAGTTGAATGCTAGTTGACTTTAGTTGACTTGGAATGCATGAGTAATAACTTGAGTTGCATAATAGATAACAGGTGATACATTCAGTTAAGTGGGGATGATCAATCATGCATCCTGTTTGCATGAATTGATGGAGAGATATGTTTCAGTTAACAGAGATAGACTTGGACCCACCTTGGGCACCCAAGTTGGCATCTTGGAGTTAACACTTTTGCATGATAAGATATTTTATAAGGATGAGTTAAGTGGGCCCATTCTTGGGCGCCAACTTTGAGGATAAGCTTAGAAGATATCTTTGGAATCAACGTTGAGTTATGACTTCAGTTTGGGACACCCAAATTGATGAAGGACTTGGTTTGACATTGTTTTTCACGAGAGAACTCTACTTGCAAAGAATAGGTGTAGGTTTTGTGAGATAAGCTTTGTGCTTTATAATTGTAAACTCTTTGGAGTTTACAAGGCTCATTATTGTCTATAAATTGTAGCAAGTTGAAGAGAGTTTATCAGATTTGATTGCAAGTTGTGAAGAAGAATTGTTGAAGGAAAAAGAAGCATCTGAAACAAGGATTGGAATTATTGTAATCTTATTCTGAGATTAAATAATACATTGATTCTTGGTGGATTTTTTCCCCAAAAGGGTTTCTCCACGATATATGTTGTGTAACTTCTATCTTCTAGTCTTATTCTTCTACAATCTTCTGTCTACTTCTACAAATGGTAAAATGAATCTAAACAGATAATCATCCACAAAGAAATTATAACAAAGAACACTTATTTAGATCTACAGTATAATAGTTTTACAAGTTTTAAAGCTACATAATTACCTCCATTTTCAACATGAAATATGCAAACACTAAGTAAAATATCTTTGTTGAACAATAATGTAATAATATAGAAGCACAACATAACAATAGTGGGTAAAGCACAAAGCAAGACAAGCCAAAAGTGCAAAGAGAATATAGTTGCAAAGAATAGCACAAGAAAAAAGGTCTCATGCGTGACTATAATTGTAATCTAGTACATTTTCTATATTTAACTAGAATAATTCTCTTGCAAGAAGAATAGGTTGTGACAATATAGAATACAAACAAAGTAGAGACTGAACTTACAAATGTACACCATAGCACGTGTTGAACTTGATCTCCTATGTACCCACGTATGTGGCAAATGGTCTAAGTTACAACTATGACTTGAGAAGAACAAGGCACCTAGCAATCCTAATCATAAATAGAAAATCTATATAACAATGCATTCCAATTTCTAATGCTCAACTATAGCACAAGTTTTAGACAACGCATATGAAATTATGAACAATGTCACCTATCAACAGAAACATCTATAGTGACCACGTGTATAGAAACAAAACATTAGGAATGCATAAGCCTATTAGTGTGTGCACTAAAGTTTTGGACTCAATGTTGCCTACTAAAATAGTGCTTCAAATATTGTGAATAGATTGAAATGCACACGTCAGTGGTGGCATATGGTGTCAAGTTTTAAGTCTGTCAAGCAAACTATTATTTGCATTGTCTATTCATTTGATCAAATTTTATGCCTCATGCAAATTTCCATGGTAAATCAGACATATCTTCAACAAATAGACATCCTTCAATGTCTATTGTTGTTTCATAAATACACAATTAATTTGGACTAAGAAAATACAAAACGATGACCAAAATATCAAAATTCAATAATGAAATTGCAAAAATTGAGATTAATCCAGAAGAACAATGAAAGATAAGCAACAATAGAGATTAGCCCATTGGAAAAATGTTTAAAACGATTGAGAGCATGAAATCTGTGTCTGTTGTGACAGTTTATGTACACCGTATTGATAGCAAAGAATGAGCCATTTGTAAGTTCCTATATCTTTTCCTACATAGCTTTGTGCATCTCTGCATTTTATGGGCTAATGCCCATTGTTTTCTATTTTTGAGTGCATTAATGGATTAGTCTCTCTTGTTGAGTTTAAGAATTAACAGGATAATTCATTACTGTCAAATTTTGTATTGGCCATGATTAAGAATGGAAATGATATTTTCTCTCCACACATGCTTTGCAATTGCAGTTGAATTTATTAACTAAAAATGAAAATTAGGTTTGTTGAAAGGGTTTATGTCTATTGTATGGGAAGCAAAAAACCAAGCCTTTGTAAGTTCATATGTCTTTTATGGTGTCGTTCTATAGTTTTTTACATGTTTTCATTTTATGGTTTAATGTCTATAGTTTTTCCAGGGATTTTCTTTTAGGCATTAAGCCATAAAAACAATCAACAATAGTAAAGAGCTGAAATATTTAAAATAGGAAAAGGAGGCGTTTGCAAGTTGCTATATCTTTTACACCGTCATTTTATGTTTTACTATATCTTTTTCCTTGTAATAGTTTTTATGGCTTAATCTTTGCTCCTCAGTTAAAGACTTAACATCATAAATTCAAGTGCAGTTGCAATGCATGAGTGCAAACAGTAGGCATTAACCCATAAAATGCAGAGATTCAAAAAACTATAAAATGACAATGTAAAAAGATATAAGAACTTACAAATGCTCATTTTTCAATTCCAAAATGCTAGACATAAACCCTCCCAGAAGGAACCAATTTCACTCTCATCAAACAATCTGAGCAAATCAGTAGACAACCCAAAAATCATAGTGTAAAAGATACATGAAC